>CM021107.1:69635352-69663218 GCA_007115665.2 Sequoiadendron giganteum
CCTATATACCTCTTTCTCTCTCCCTCTCTCAATATTTCTACCTTCCTCCTTACGTCTTTACTTCTCTTTGTCACCTCTCTCTCTCTCTCTCCCCCTTTCCTCTCTACTTTATTTCTCTCTATCTCACCTCTCTCTGCCTTCCTCCCTACCTCTTCTTCCCTCTCTCCTCCCCTCTCTACTTTCTCTATCTCCCCCTCCCCCTCCTTACCTAATTCTCTCTCTAAATCCTTATCTCTCCCTCTATCTCTACCTCTCCATCCATCTCTCCTTCCCTCTCTACTTCTCTGTATCTCCCCTCCATTGCTCTACCTACCTCTCTCTCTCTCTCTCCATCCCTACCTCTCCCTCCATCTCTCCTTCCCTCTCTACTTCTCTCTACCTACCTATCCCTCTATACCTCATTCTCTTTATCTCTCTCTCTCTTCCTCTCTCTCTCCTTCCCTCTCTCATTCTCTCCACCTTCCTCCTTCCCTCTCTAACTTCTCCCTCCATTCCCCTCTCTAATTTGTATCTATCTCAACACTCTCTACCTACATATCTCTCCCTCCCTCATCTTTCTATCTCTCATCTCCCTATCTCTCCCCCCTCCCTCTCTACCCACCCCTTTTCTCTCCTCTCCCTCTCTCTACTCTCTATCTCAATTCTCTCTACCTCTCCTTCCCTCTCTACTGCTCTTTATTCCCCCCTCTATCTCTCTACTTGCTTATCCTTCTATATGTCATTCTTTCTCCTTCCCTCCCTCTTCTCTTAATCTCTCCACCTTTCTCCTTCTCTCTCTACTCTCTCACTTCTCCCTCCCTCTCTCTCCTTCCCTCTCTAATCTCTCTCTCTCTCTATCTCAACACTCTCTCCCTACATCTCTATTACTCCCTCTCCCTCCCTCCCCCCTCTTTCTATCTCTCATCTCTATCTCTCTCTCCTCTCCCTCTCTACCTACCCCTTGTCTCTCCTCTCCCTCTCTCTACTCTCTCTATATATCAATGCTCTCTCTACCTACCTATCTCTACCATATCAAAGGATGAATTCCAAACTATGAATTCTCACTTGTACTCAACATTCATCATAGGAATTATAAGGGTTCTATCCTAGACAACTTCATTTAATATAAAACATTTTTCTCAATCTTCTTTAAAAATTTAAGAATTGATGATATTTAAAAATACCTTAAAATATTGCCATTAAATTACAAGGAGTTTCCAACTAGATCAATCCCCCAAAAAATATCAATATCAATAATAGTAGGAAAACACCTAAGTATGCATATTCTTTACTCTTATTACACCAAATCACACTATCAATTTTATTTCTAGAATGATTGTCTTATAATTATTTGATGATTGAAATTAATGCATTAAATGTATTTAAATACCAACATATAACATTAAATCAAATCAAGAGTGTGAGATAGAATGATGAAGGGGGGTAGTTAGTAAAATTTGAATTTTGAATTTGAATTAGAAAGGACAAACTTCATGAGGGAGGACTTGTCCTACAATGGAATAATAATCAAACCTAGGTGGTTGATGACTAAATGAAGGCAGGTTAACATATAAGTGTGATAAACAGATAGATAAAACAAATATATAAGAATATACATAAACAAATAAAAAATAATATATATGCATATATATGTTTATATATGTATATGGGGTAAGTGTACCAATTTGTGACACAATTTAGGTGCCAAATTGAAAAAAACGTTAAAAAAAAACTTGAAATAAGCCATTTGGCACACACCAAATGACTTAAAAGACATTTGTCGCATGCCAAATGTCTTATTTGACATAAAAGCCAAAATCAGGTTTCAAACCCTCATTTTGTCTTCAACCTGCAGCTTGAGGAAGAGGATTTCAGGTCTGCAACTCGTGCTCGCCAAATCTCTTCCATTGTTTGCATCCTTAGCTTGCCATTTTCCATGAGGATGCCGCCAACATGTCAGAGAGGTCGAAGATTGCAAAGAGGTATGCATTTTTATTCTATTTATTTAGAATTTGATTTAGAATGCAAATTTAAATAGATTTTTATAATAAAAATTTGTTCTAATTCTCAGGGAATGAATCTCCACCTCAAAACATTGAGAATTCACAATCACCCCCTCATGAAGAGCCTCTTATACAAGAACAACCCGAAACCCCTCCATCAATTCATAGGCATCCTCAAGGAACACAAGAAAATATTCAAAATAAAATTGAAAACAATAAAAGAGACATTCAACAATTAATTGCAAGATTAACCGAGCATGCCGAAACCCACCCTTATAGGAGAGGGATTGTTGAATCATTGAAGTCAATTGTAACTCATGTAGGAGAAATGAGCGAGCAAATAAATTTTTGGTCAAATAAGAGGCATGAGATGAGACAATTTTATGCTAGTGGTTTGTCATATGTAGATGTCAAAAAACTAAAAATTAGCAAAGCCGACTTGTGAACCCTATTTATAGACCCAAAAACCAATGAATCTTTGTCCCATGCATGTAGGAGGTTCCCCATCCATTGGTGCCACCATGAGTTAATTAAATTTTTTTTTGGGAGCGGTGGTGGATGGTATTTGACCAACCTCCATGAAATAACCATGAGGTGCCACAATAATTTTTGAGGAAAATCTATTGCAAGTTTGTCCTCAATAAAATGCCAAACTATTTTGACATCTTAGACTTTCAGGGTAGAGGTGGGGGCTCCACACACAATAGACCTATTGCACGACGTAATCCATAGTTGGCACCGAGAGCCTCAGGTAGACCCATGGTGGAGCATGTTGTTGTTCCTTCCATTGTTAAGGACAATGTAGAGGTGGAAACGATGAAGTTGATTGGCTCACTCACCCAGACCATTTTACAGTGTGTGAGTCCTCTAGTAGAGCATGGTAGGGAGGAGACATGTAGGCCCCAAGCTCCACCCCACCATTGTGGCGTTTGTGGTGTTGTTTGCACGTATGATTATCAAGGTGTTCGTGATGCAGCTACACAACCTACGTCAGTTGTAGAGGTGATGGCTTTCACATGTGATATTCTGAATGATACATTTGGCATTGACACTTAGGTAAAATTTAGCCAGTTATTTTAATGTTGTTTATTAAAATATATTTTGAAATTTAAGAATAACTAAATTAGTAGAATTTTGATATGATGAAATTTTAGGGTCGCACTGTTCATGAGGGATGCTCTATTCCTACAGACCCTTATACATTCTCGATGATGAGTCCACAGGTATGCAACCAGTATTAAAGATATTATTATTGCATTTGAACAATTGAATGTTATATTTGAATGTTTATCTCATAACATGCTTTGGATTTCAAACAGTTTCCTGGTGCACCTTCTTCCTCCACACCTCACGATTCATATCCTCAAACAACATACACTCAGGTAGCATTTATTCATTAATGGTTATGTAAATATATGTTAGCTAGTTTTCGTAATTTTGCGTATATACAAATCTAAAAAATTGATGAGAAACACAAACATTGCATTCAAGTATTCCTTGATCGTGTCACATTATGTTCTCCTAATTCACTTTTTGTTCCTTTATTCCTTCCTAATCCCTTACCATTAACATTTAATAGTTCACCCTATTTTCCATGATCCCCTCCTAGCCCATCCCACTAATATCTTCTAGTCCATGCTATGTGTCATTATGTCCTACTCCCATCTTATTGTACCCATTATTATATCACCCTAGATGTTCCATGACCCCCTATGTTCCACCCTATGTTCCTTTATACCATCCTATGTTATACCATATTTATCCACCTTTCATTCTAGATAACTCTTCTCTATTATTGCTACATATAGGTCAAGTTTGCACTTCGTGTACTATAGTCAAACCCTAGACACCTCCTAATTCACCCTATGTTGTATTATTCCCTAATAATCACATCCCATTAACCTCAAATTTTCCACCCTATATTTTTTTATCCAATCCTAGCCCATCCCATCAATCTAGACTAGTCCATCCTATGTTCCATTAATCCCTTTGGTGCAGGGGCACCACTCTTTTATATGTTTCTTCATTAAGTGTTTGATAGTGATGTAGGAGCACCCATGGATCTAAGGGACCTAGAATCATTTGTTATGTTTTGTTTCTTTGTTTAATGTTGGAATAAGGTCTCATGGAAAATTTAATTTATTTGCAATAGGTCTCCTAGGGATTTGGAGTTTTGGTCTTGATGACCAACTTTTTGTACAAACAAGGTCTCCATCCTCCTTTGCAAGTCTAGTGCATTCTGGAAAATTAAGCAAAAAGGATGCCTTGATGTATCTAGACACCTGAGGGGAGTCATATTTTTCATTTTGAGGAGTTTTGGATGCCTTTCACACAATTTGGAGGTATCTTTGTAGTCGGGTTGGTGAAAATTGGCTAAATTGCCTTAATTAGGCATTAAAGAGTAAAAAATGAAGTCTTTTTGTGTTTCCAATGGCCAACTGATTCAAATTTAAGATGGAGGAAGTTTGAGGAGGTTGGAAGGCTTCATATATTCCTCTCTTGGTCAAGGCAAGGCTGTTCTTGAAGTTTGGAAGAAGTTTTCAATAAAGAGTTTATGATTTCTGTGTTTTCTTGAAGAAATTGCTGATCCCGTACTTGGTATGGTCTATACATGTTGTTTCATGATCCAAGACTATAATGGTTGGATATATAATTGAACAATATTTCTTTTATCATTGGAGTGGTGAGATTTCATTAAGTATCAAGGGAGATATCTTAATTTTACTCTCAGGTGGTCTGAAAACCCTCAAAATCAGGGTTATGAGTGAATTATGGGTGTTTCTTCCATCCCCACATTGTAGAGTTGCTAAATCCTAGTGGGATGGAAGGTATATTCCTGTAATATTATGTCCTCAATGTATTGGAGAACAAAAGGCTCATTGGAGGAAGTGTTTTGAGATTCTTGGTTTGACATCTCTATGTGGCAAGCCTAATTAACAAGCAAAAAAGTGAGTTTTGCTTGGTTTATAGAAAATCTATTTCAGGGGAACTTAGGAAGGATGGTAACAGGTGTTGAAAACTTGTAGGAATTTTTTTTGGGGCTTTGGGGTGAAGGGGAGAGCCAAGATAGTCAAGAACCAAGTGTAGCTTTGTGATTTAGGCCTCTTGGAGCAACGGTAGAAAAGGTCATTGTGAGTTATGCCTTGATAGTCAAGAGGAAAGGTTTTGGAACTTTGTAGGGGTCCATGTGGGTTTTTTGAATCAATGGGTTTGATTTCTTGACAGTCCTCCATGTGGTTTTTATTCTAATTGTCCTATCGGGTAAGGGCTACAAGCCTTAAGAGGGAGTGAGGTCTAAATCACCATAGTGATAGTTGTTTGTTGAAACCTAAGTGCTAGAGGATTGTTGAACCTTGTTTTGTCTTAATGTGACATGATCCAAATTATTTCAAGCTTTGTGGGTGGTCTGAGTTGTGAACCCTAGGTGTGTGGGGGCTGATCACTTAAAGAATAATGGAGTTTATGACTCCTTGTAAGAGTATTTGAGAGAAACATTGAATTAGATTGTATTTACCATCATAGTTGTTTGTTTACCTTCCTTGCCACTTTGCATCATAGTGGTATCAAAGCTTGATTGTAGGTAATTGTTGAAGGGAAGACATCATTCCTCCAAAACAACCTAGACCGGTGGTTGCAAAGGAGTTGTAGGCCTTGAGACAAGAGGTAGAGGCCTTAAAGGCAATGAAAAAAAGAAGAGGAGTGGCCATGGAGGAAGAGAGTTCCTTTGAAGAAGAGCCAGAGGGTGAATTTCCTTCAGAAGGTGGAGAGAACCCTCAGGGCGAAGAGATACCCCCTCATGAGAGAAGAATACTTAAAGCATTGCAAGCATCAAGAGGATAGTCCTCTGAAGTGAAGATTGACCTACCAGTGTACAGTGGAAAGATGGATGTGGAAGAAGTGTTGGAATGGGTAGAGGTATTGAATAACTATTTTGAATATAAAGAAATGGTAAAGAACAAGAAGGTGAATTTTTCTGAAACAAAGTTGAAGGGATCTGCCTTGACATGGTGGAATTTCATCCAAGGAGAAAGGGTGAAGATGGGTAAGTCTATGATCAACTCATGGGATATGATGGTGCATAGGTTAAAGGCACAATTCCTTCCTGCTGATCCTGAGGTGCAAGAGTTCAAAAAGAGGAATAATCTGAAGCAAAAAGACATGGATGTTTCATCCTACACTGAACAATTCTTCAAGTTGAGTATGAGATGTGATCATGTAGAAAGTGAGAATGAAAGGGTGTCTAGGTACATCAATGGCCTAAGGCTCAACATAGAAGATGAGATCAGTTTGGTTGTCCCCAAGACCATGGAGGATTGCATACAAATTGCACATAAGGCTGAAGAGAAGATAATAAGAAAACAAGAGCAGCAAAATAGAGGAAGATGCAAGAATTTCAGAGGTAGAGACAACTTTGGGGGCAGAAATCAGTCCCAAAAAATCAAGAGGAGTCTAATAATAATGAATTAAGTGGAGAATCAAACAATAGAGGGGGATTCAGGGGTAGGAGACCCAATGGTAGAGGTAAATTTAATGGAGGGATAAGTTCCAATTAGTTTTCAAGGAGATGCTACACTTATGACTAGCCTAGGCATCCATCCTTCAAAGGCCCTGAAAAGAAAGGATCAAGCTCTCATGGTGGAGAGAGGAGGAATAAATTGGTACATGAAGATGAAGAAAGTGTGACCTCACCTACAGTAAACCTCACATCAGAAGTTGGAGAAAACTTGATGATTAGGAGAGAATTGCTCAAGGCACCAATCCCTGAAGAACCCCCACAAAGGAAGGCACTCTTTAGAATCAATTGCAAGGTACAAGGTAAGGTGTGTAAGATAGTAGTGGACTCAAGATAAAATGATAATCTTGCTTCAAATGAGATGGTAGAAAAACTGAATTTGAAAAGGATTTCTCACCCTAACCCATACAAAGTTTCATGGATTAGTAAAGGACAACAAGTCTTGGTGAATGAGCAAGTATGGGTAGAATTCAACATTGGGTCATACAAGGAAAATATCCTATATGAAATCATACCTATAGATGTGAGCCACTTGATACTTGGGAGGCCTTGTTAGTTTGATAGGAAGGCCAAACATGATGGGGAGAAGAATACATACTCCATTGTGAAGGATGGGGTGACTTACAACCTCACACCTCTCATAGAAGAAACAAGGAAAAGCATGAAGTGCCTAGTGTTTTGATGGTGGGTGAGAATTATTTCATGAATACCTTGAAGGAAGGAGGAGGAAGAGGATTCTTCTTGATTATGAAGCCAAAGAGTGAAGCAGATCTGCCCACAAAGAAGAAGGAAGATGCATCTAGAGAGGTCCAAGAGTTGTTGGAAAGCTATAAGGAAATAACGGTAAATGAACTACCTAGTTCCCTACCTCCAATTAGGGATATAAGCCACCATAATTATCTAATTCTAGGGGCTACATTTCCCAATAAGGCTGCATATAAGATGATACCTGCTCAGAATGAGGAGATTGCAAGACAAGTGTAAGATTTGTTGGATAAGGGGCTAGTGAGAAAGAGTTTGATCCCATGTGTTGTTCCTATTGTCCTAGAACCAAGGATGGATTGGAATTGGAGGCTTTTCACTGATTCAAGAGCCATTAAGAGCCATTAAGAGACATGATATTGAAGAGGTTACAAGAGGAGAAGTTGTTGATCAACATGGAAAAGTGTGAATTTATGAAGGGAGAACTAGTGTACCTTGGATTTGTCATCTCCAAGGGATGTTTGAAGATGGATCCTTCAAAGTTGAATGCTATTATTACTTGGCCAACACAAAAATCCATGGGAGATGTGAGAAGATTTCATGGACTTGCAAGCTTTTATATAAAGTTCATCAAGAACTTTAGACAAGTTTGTGCACCCATCTTGGACACCATCAAATGAGGTAACAAGGGCAAGTTTTCTTGGACCAATGAGGCTGATAAAAGGGTTTGAATATCTGAAAAAGAGAGTAGCACAACATCCTATAGTTGTGCTCCCTTATTTTGATAAGTTTCTTACAATTGAATGTGATGCTAGTAACCAAGCAATAGGGGCTGTCTTGAGCCAAGAAGGCAAATCGATTGCATTTTTCAATGAGAGGCTAAATGAAGCAAAGAGGAAGTATTCTTCCTATGATTTGGAATTGTATGCTATGGTCCAAGCCCTCAAAAAGTGGAGACACTACTTGTTACCTAAATAATTTGTTGTCTACACTAATAATCATGCTTTGAGTTTCTTGAATGCACAAGATAAACTCAATTAGAGGCACATGAAGTGGGTGGAGTCTTTACAAGCCTATACATTCATAATAAAGCATAAGAAGGGCCAAGAAAATAAGGTGGTAGATTCTCTCAGTAGAAGGGAACTTGTAGTGCAAGAGATCCAACTCCAAAGCATGGGGGTTGATGCATTGAAAGACATGTATCATGAAGATGCAGATTTTAAGGACGTATACAACATTTTTTATCAGCATTTGAATACTTCTCATGGTGAATACTCTGATTTTCTGCTGTAGAATGGTTTTCTCTTCAAAGGAAGACAATTGTGTGTGCCTAAATTCTCAATGAGGGAGAATATTATAAATGAGAAAAATAGTGGGAGTCTCAGAGGTCATTTTGGTCGTGATAAGACCTTAGAACAAGTGAGGAGGTACTACTATTGGCCAAGGCTGTAAGTGGGTGTGAGAAATTTTGTGGAAGGATGCACAATATGCCAAAGATCAAAGGGAACTTCATCAAATTCAAGGCTCTATCAACCACTTCCCATTCCCAATAGGCCTTGGGAGAGTGTAAGTATGGATTTTGTATTGGGGTTGCCTAGAACCCAAAGAGGTTTTGATAGTGTTTTTTGTGGTGGTTGATAGGTTTAGTAAGATGGCTCATTTTATTCCTTGTAAATGCACCAATGATGCATCTAGTATATCAGGTCTCTTCTTTAAGGAGGTTGTTAGAATACATGGATTTCCCTTAAGCATTGTTTCTGATAGGGATTCTAAGTTAATAGGTCACTTTTGGAGGACCTTGTGGAAGAAACTTGGCACAAACCTGTCCTTTAGCTTTGCATACCATCCAAAAAAATAT
Source organism: Sequoiadendron giganteum (assembly GCA_007115665.2). NCBI lineage: Eukaryota > Viridiplantae > Streptophyta > Pinopsida > Cupressales > Cupressaceae > Sequoiadendron > Sequoiadendron giganteum. Next base: position 69,644,408 of record CM021107.1, read on the forward strand.
GGAAAAACTAAAGTGGTGAATAGATCATTGGGAGATCTCTTGATATGTCTTACCGAGGAGCATGGACAATCTTGGCATCTGATTTTACGTCAGGCTGAATTTGCATACAATGACTCCATGAATAGGAGCATTGGTAGGAGCCCTTTTGAAGTAGTCTATGGAATTCACCCTAGAGGGGTCTATGAGTTAATAGATCTAGAAGGAGTTGATAGGATAAGTGCTCAAGGAGAGGAATTTTTTGTTACAATAAGGGATATCCATCAACAAGTGAAGGAAACTCTACAAAAGAATGTTGAGAAGTACAAAGAAAGAGCAGATTTGAAGAAGAGGGATGTTCAATACAAGGTTGGAGATTTGGTGATGGATCACTTGAATAAGGAGATACTTCCAAATGGAAAGTATACTAAACTCATATATGCCTCTCTTGGTCGAGGCAAGGCTGTTCTTGAAGTTTGGAAGCAGTTTTCAATAAAGAGTTTGCTGATTTCTATGTTTTCTTGAAGAAATTGTTGATACCGTACTTGGTATAGTCTGTATGTGTTGTTTCATGTTCCAATCCTATAATGGTTGGATAGGTAATTAAATAAGCTTTCTTTTGGCATTGGAGTGATGAGATTCCATTGAGTATCAAGGGAGATATCTTAATTTTACTCCTAGGTGGTCTGAAAACCCTCAAAATCAAGGTTTTGAGTGAATTATGGGTGTTTCTTCCATCCGCACGTTGTAGAGTTGCTAAATCCTGGTGGGATGGAAAGTATATGCCTGTACTATTAAGAGGGAGTGAGGTCTAAATCACCATAGTGATAGTTGTTTGTTGAAACCTAAGTGATAGAGGGTTGTTGAACCTTGTTTTGTCCTAATGTGACATGATCCAAATGCTTTCAAGTTTTGTGGGTGGTCTGAGTTGTGAACCCTAGGTGTGTGGGGGCTGATCTTTTAAAGAATAATGGAGTTTATGACTCCTTGTAAGAGTATTTGAGAGAAGCGTTGAATTGGATTGTCTTTGCCATCATAGTTGTGTGTTGACCTTCCTTGCCACTCTGCATCAGATAGAAAAGGTGTGTGTTAGGATGTTTGAGCTGAGTCCTTGAGTCTTAATAAGGTCCAATGTGACCATTATATTGTAATTGATCAACTTTGAGGGGCTTTTGTATTCATTTTGTAAGGTTTACAAATCATGTGGAAGGAATTCTCAAAGTTGACAAGGGGTGTCAAGGTAGATAGGATGATGTTTTCTTGAGTAAGTCATGATTTCCTATTTGAATAAGGTCTCATTAGACTATTTGTAATAGTTTAGGTGTTTAAGAGGGTCTAGGAAAATATAAAGAGTGAAAACATGAAAGTGCTTAATTTGTGAGTTTATAAATGCAACAAATTTATAATGCAACAGTCATGAGAGGTTTAAAAATTAGTTGTAACAAAGTTGGGAATTTGTTTGATGAGGATAATCCTTTAAAAAGGCATGACAACTCATTTTGTAATGTTGGCTTTAAGTTTGAAGCATTGGCAATAAGAATATCTATGTTTTTCATCAAAATTTTGAGTTTTCTTGTCATTTGTAGGCCTCTACGAGCCTATAAAAATTTATTGTGCCATGTAAATCATTTTACCTTGTGGTGGAAGGTGTTAAAAATCTTTTGAAACAATTTTGAGGGATATCCATTGTGATTTGTGGTAAATATCCTTGTTTTCATGTGACAGGCCGAAGACACACACTGTTTGAGGGTTTTGTAACCAAAATCATGATTTAAGGTCCCTTACATTGACTATACCTACTATAACTAGTGTAATGGGCCCTAGGGATTATGAGTATGTTTTAGGTTGCATGATTATAGTTGTGGAGAAGGAACTAAGGAGATAAACTTGTTGTCTTGATGAGTTTTGTGAAGAAAAACACATGAAGATGGAGCCTTGGGTCTAAGGTTTGTGAAAATCAATGAGAGTGTGGAGTTTTTTCCAAATTTTGAGCATATTGGGATCAAAATATACATGTCTGAGTCGGTGGCATGGTCTTGAAGGTTGTCCAAGTGGGACTTTGAATAAACCCTCTTGACTTGGAATTTAATTGAGGGTTTTGGAGTTTTCTATGTTGGAGGAGTCAACCCTAGGTGTTGATTGTGGTTTTAGAGGTTTGAGGGCATATAATATGCAGCCCCAAGGTTTCAAGGGTTTGTGTTAAGTTTAAAGGTATGTTGCTTTTTAAATCTGGCCTAATTCATGGCCTAGGATAACGTTGAGGGTCTAATTTCAAGGGATTGGTCCAAAAGACTTGTATCTGGTTAAGAGATATTTTGTATAAATCTGAAATGGGTATTTGAATCCACCTTCTGATTGTCAAGTATTTTGGAAATCATGGGAGTTAAAGGCCAAAAATTGAGTTTGCACTATTGCCAGGTTACATTGGTGAAAGTGAGAAGTTAGGCTCCTGATTGTTGTCAAGCTTTGAGGATTGTTTGGATAACTCTAATAGGCCATATTAATCTTCTTAGATGTATCTTGAATGCAATTTGTCACTTTGAATGAGTTTGAGCCCCCTCTCTGCATCACCCTTCTATTCCCATCCCATTACCCTCTCTTATTTCACCATATGTTCCATTATCCCCTTTTGGTCTTTATATAAACATGATACCTGAGATATTGTTTTATTTGCAGATGTTGAAAAGAGATATCCTTGGTGATGTTGGTGGCACAATGGACCATGGAGTTGCTGCAACAATAGCCAGTTCTGATCCATTGAGAGAGGTATGGAATAGATTAGTTGATTTGACATTATATTTGCTCTTTTATGGTCTATTATAGAAAATTTTCACGATAATTTTATGTAGTTTAATTTCTATCTTCATAGTTGCTATAGGTTATTGTCACTCTAGATCGTGGATGTGGTGATGTTGTAAATGTGCATGATGATTATATGTATGCGGTAAGTGATTATATATTTTGTTATATGTCATTCCACAATTCAATTTCTATGTTTTAACATCTTTAATTTTAATTGTATCAGTTGAAGGTCCAAAGTGAAGAGAGGAGGACTAGCGAGGTGTTCGAAAGATAAGAGAAGCAAAAGTCACTCCATCCAGCCGAATTTTGAAGGCAACATGAGATCTATTTCCTTCCCCTAGAGGGAAATGACTATGTATTAGTGTTGGTTGTTGTATGCCTATGTGGAATTTTGGAACATATCTTTTGTACTATCGATATATACGTGATATTTTATGTCCATATGGCTCCTTTGTACTAAGTCTATATGGTTTTTTTGGATATATTGTATATAATTTTATCAATATATATCATTGTATAGACTTTCAGGTTTTTGATTAAAGAAACTTTTATTTTGCTACTGCCATTCTTGAATGATGTTATCATGAGTATTGAGTAAGTTGTATGTATGCTTGAATGTTGTAGGCATGGATTTTTTTTACATCTAATGCTTAGTTAATTATTGTCGAATGCTCAATAAGCCCCATCTAAAGCGTATTGTATAAACAATCTCCATTCGTGGTGGTTTATATCCTTTGGAATGCTTCAATTACTTGTGTCTCACTTATTCACATGTATGCTTCACTTATTCACATGTATACTTCACCTATATTGTGTGTATTCATGTATTTTCTTCATGCTTCCAATGCATAGCAGCAAAAATCTTTTGGGAAATTTTTTGACAAACCAAAAGTATAATACTTTGTGAAAAAATCAGGAAAAATTGTACAACAAAAGATAAAAACTTTTTTTAAAAAAATTGAAAGGTATTTCCGTAGCATATAGAGAGCAAATAAAATAAATATTTGAACTAATGAATTTTAAAAAATGGATTTCTGTAGTTTATATTCATATCGTTGATTGCATTGCATTGCACATCTTTCAAAGTCAAAGCATTACTTCACTTTGCATAACTAATAAATAGATGTTGATAGATGACCAAATTTCAATTACAATATAGTTTGTACAAAGTCAACCTAAGCAGTTATGCAATTTCTTCACATTGCATAACTAATAACTAAGAGCAGCTGCCAATTGCATTTTCTTATCATGGCATTCTATGAGACCAAATTTCTTTGAGGTATTTTTTCAAATAGTTCCCTGCCTTGTCTATGTTACCACATTTTTCATACATGTCTACCAAAGCATCTTCTCAAATAGTTCACTACCTTGTTGCTATGGCTAAAAGCCTAAAACAAGTGATTTTGAACAAGCTATGGATGCTTCGAAACAATATATCAAAAGCATAATACTAAGCAATAACATAGACAAGGCAGTGAACTGTTTGAAAAAATGCATCAAATAAATGTGGTGATGGAATGTCATGACAAGCCATAGAAAAGGCAATGAAATAGTTCAAAATATTCCTCAAATAAATGTGATCTCATGGTGACAGAATGCCTATAAAGTCATTTTTACACACTCAACTACTTGCATTTGACAGTTTTTTCCCCAAGCGAGAAATCACCACCACGGGAAAAGGCCTCCGAGATAGCGAAAAATGAGAGAGGTTATTGTAGAGGGGCCCAACGTGATCCCGTAGATTAGGATGAGAATTTTCTAAGTGTCGTGGTGTCCGAATACGAGCATGTTGAAGTTTGCAGCCATTTTGCACTTTGGCCCCTTAAGGGATCGATCCGGTTGAACATAGTTCAGAGCGATTTTGCTTGTTTGGGTGTGAAAGAGGACCATGCCTAGTGTAAAAAATCCTATTTAGACACGATGGAACAGTTCGTTTGGTCCCATAAGCTGTAGAACGAAAGTTGCATCACTTTGCAACTTTCAACTACTTGCATTTGACAACTTTTTCTCCAAGTAAAAATTCGCCACCATGGGAAAAGGCCTCTGAGATAGCGAAAACCAAGAGAGGTTATTGTAGAGGGGCCCAACATGATCTCGTAGGATCAGACAAGAAATTTATAAGTGTCATGGTGTCTGATTAATAACATGCTGAAGTTCACAACCATTTTGCACTTTAGACCCTTAAGGGATCGATCTGGTAGAATGTAGCTCAGAGTGATTCCGCGTGTTTGGGTACGAAAGAAGACCATGTCTAGCAGAAAAATACCTATTTGGATGCGTTGGAATAGTTCATTTGGTCACACGAGCTGCATAACAAAAGTTGCACCACTTTGCAACTTTCAACTACTTGCATTTGACAACTTTTTCCCCAAGTGAAAATTTTTCACCACAGGAAAATGCCTCCGAGATAGTGAAAACTAAGAGAGGTTATTTTAGATGGGCCCAACATGATCTTGTAGGATCAAACGAGAAGTTTCTAAGCATCATGGTGTCCAAGGAATAGCATGCTGAATTTTGTAGTCATTTTGCACTTTGGACCCTTAAGGGATTGATCTGGTTGAACGTAGCTCAGAGTGATTCCATGTGTTTGGGTGGGAAAGAGGACCATTCCTAGCATAAAAATACCTATTTAGACACATTGGAATAGTTCATTTGGTCACATGAGCTACAGAATGAAAATTGCACCACTTTGCAACTTTCAACTACTTGCATTTGACAACTTTTTCCCCAAGTGAAAATTTGTCACCAGAATAAAATGCCTCTGAAATAGCGAAAATAGAGAGAGGTTATTGTAGATGGGCCCAACATGATCTCGTAGGATTAGACAAAAAGTTTATAAGCATCATGGTGTCCGAGTAATAGCATGCTGAAGTTTGCAGCCATTTTGCACTTTGGACCCTTAAATGATTGATCCGGTTGAATGTAGCTCAGAGCGATTCCGCGTGTTTGGGTGAGAAAGATGATCATGCCTAGCATAAAAATACCTATTTGGACATATTGGAATAATTTTTTTGGTCGCACGAGCTGCAGAACGAAAGTTGCACCACTTTGCAACTTTCAAGTTCTTGCATTTGACAACTTTTTCTCCAAGTGAAAATTTTCCACCATAGGAAAATGCCTTTGAGATAGCGAAAACCGAGAGAGGTTATTGTAGATGGATGCAACATGATCTTGTAGGATTAGATGATAAGTTTCTACATGTCACGGTGTCTGAGTAATAGCATGTTGAAGTTTGCAACAATTTTGCACTTTGGACCCTTAAGGGATTGATCCGGTTGAACGTAGCTCGAAGTGATTCCACATGTTTGGGTGTGAAAGAGGACCATGCCTAACGTAAAAATACCTATTCAGATGCGTTGGAATGGTTCGTTTGGTCACAAGAGCTGCAGAACGAAAGTTGCACCACTTTGCAACTTTCCTTTGACAACTTTTTCACCAAGTGAAAATTCACCACCATAGGAAAATGCCTCCGAGATAGTAAAAATCGAGAGAGGTTATTGTAGATGGGCCCAACATGATCCCATAGGCTCAGATGAGAAGTTTTTAAGCATCACAGTGTCTGAATATTAGCATGTTGAAGTTCACAGCCATTTTGCACTTTGAACCTTTAAGGGATCAATCTGGTTGAACATAGCTCAGAGCGATTTTGCGTGTTTGGGTGCGAAAGAGGACCACGACTAGCGTAAATTTACCCACTCAGATGCGTTGGAACAATCTATTTGGTCACACGAGCTACAGAACAAAAGTTGCACCACTTTGCAACTTTCAACTACTTGCATTTCACAAATTTTTCTCCAAGTGAAAATTTGCCACCATAGGAAAATGCCTTCGATATAGAAAAAATTGAGAGAGGTTATTGTAGAGGGGCCCAACATGATCTCATAGGATCCAATGATAATTTTGTAAGCATCACGGTGTCCAAGTAATAACATGCTGAAACTTGCAGTCATTTTGCACTTTGGACCCTTAAGGGATTGATTCGGTTGAACGTAGCTCGGAGTGATTCTGCATGTTTGGGTGCGAAAGAGGACCATTCCTAGCGTAAAAATACCTATTGCATTATAATGGTTCATTTGGTCACATGAGCTGTAGAACGAAAGTTGCACCAATTTGCAATTTTCAACTACTTGCATTTGACAACTTTTTCCCCAAGTGAAAATTCGCCACCATAGGAAAATGCCTCTGAGATAGAAAAAACTAAGATAATTTATTGTATATGGGCCTAACATGATCCCGTAGGCTCAGATGAGAAGTTTCTAAACGTCATGGTGTCTGAATACTAGCATGTTGAAGTTCACGACCATTTTGCACTTTGGACCCTTAAGGGATCGATCTAGTTGAAGGTAGCTCAAAGCGTTTTCCCATGTTTGGGTGTGAAAGAGGACCATTCCTAGCGTGAACATACCCACCCAAAATGCATTGGAATAATTCGTTTGCTCACATGAGCTACAGAACGGAAGTTGCACCACTTTGCAACTTTCAACTACTTGCATTTGACAACTTTTTTCCCAAGTGAAAATTCGCCACCACAAGAAAATGCTTTCGAAATAGAAAAAACCGAGAGAGGTTATTGTAGAGGGGCCCAACATGATCTCATAGGGTCAGAAAAAAAGTTTCTAAGCATCACGGTGTCCAAATACTAGCATGTTTAAATTCACAGGCATTTTGCACTTTGGACCCTTAAGGGATCGATCTGGTTGAACATAGTTCAAAGTGATTTCGCGTGTTGGGGTGTGGAATAGGACTATGCATAGCGTAAATGTACCCACTCAGATGCGTTGGAACAATCCGTTTGGTCACATGAGCTACAAAACGAAATTTACACCACTTTACAACTTTCAACTACTTGCATTTAACAACTTTTTCCCCAAGTGAAAATTTGCCACCACAAAAAAATGCCTCTAAGATAGAAAAAATTGAGAGAGGTTATTGTAGAGGGGCCCAACATGATCTCATAGGATTAGACGATAATTTTTTAAGCATCACGGTGTCCGAGTAATAACATGCTGAATTTTGCAACCATTTTGCACTTTGGACCCTTAAGGGATCGATTCGGTTGAACGTAGCTTAGAGTGATTCCGCGTGTTTGGGTGCGAAAGAGGACCATGCCTAGTGTAAAAATACCTATTTAGACACGTTGGAATAGTTCATTTGGTCACACGAGCTGCAGAACGAAAGTTGCACCACTTTGCTACTTTCAACTACTTGCATTTGACAACTTTTTCCCCGAGTGAAAATTCGCCACCACAGGAAAATGCTTCCAAGATAGAAAAAACCAAAAGAGGTTATTGTAGAGGGGCCCAACATGATCCTATAGGCTTAGATGATAAGTTTCTCAGCATCACGGTTTCTGAATACTAGCATGTTGAAGTTCATAGCTATTTTGCACTTTGGACCCTTAAGGGATCGATCTGATTGAACGTAGCTCAGAGCGATTTTGCGTGTTTGGGTGGGAAAGAGGACCATGCCTAGCGTAAACGTATCCACCCGGACACTTTGGAACAACCCGTTTGGTCACATGAGATGCAGAATGAAAGTTACACCAATTTGCAACTTTCAACTACTTGCATTTGACAACTTTTTCCCCGAGTGAAAATTCGCCACCACAGGAAAATGCCTCAAAGATAGCAAAAACCGAGAGAGGTTATTGTAGAGGGGACCAAAGAGATCTCGTAGGTTTAGACAAATATTTTTTAATCACCATAGTTTATGAGTAATACCTTGTCAAATATTGTTTCCCTTTTGCATTTTGGACCCTTAAGGGATCGGGTCGGTTGAACCTATCTCATAGCGATTGTGCTATCTTTTCGATGGAATTAGCTGGGCAGTAGACTTAAATCCATTTTAGTTATAGTTTGGTTGGATTTCAAGTGATTTTGTGCATTTTAGAAGCCAATTACTTAGGGTTGGTCTGTATACCCTATTTTAAGGGTTTTGAGTGCATTAAAATGCAGTATTAAGCCTTCCACCCACTGTATGTTACCTTTTGGCTTGTTGTGACTTTGCATTTGGTCATCAAGAAGGGAGGCTTTGAGACTTTTTAGGGGCATCCATTTATTGTCCAAATTCAGTGGTTTGGGCCTAGTATAGGCTTATATGTGGTTTTTCTCTTGACTGTCCTATCGGGCAGTGCTACAAGGGTTAAGGGTAAAAGAGGCCTAAAGGCTAGAGCGATGAGAAAATGGAATTCCTTAGGTGCAAGTTACGGTGTTATGTCCTGGAGTGGTCAGGAGAAACATGTTCTGGGGTAACAAATATGGTCTAAACCTCTATCTTAGTCTGATTGGCCAAAATCCCATGTCAAGTGGCAAGGTTACCCTATTGTGAGTTTGGTGAATTGATGTCCAAGTGGGAATATTTGAGAAAAGTTGTGTCATCTCTCCTATTTGGTTGATCCACTTTGCATCATGGTTCTTTTTTGGAACAACCTCATTAGGTCCCCTTGTGGCGTTGTAGATTGGTCCATAGTAGTTGCTTGGTTGAATGCCATGCCCTAAGGTATGTTAGAGATGACCTAGGTTGCATGGATTTGTATGAGGCATACGCTGCCCCTACCTTGTCAACCCTACAAATTTGGCAAGCCAGTGAGCTCACTAGCTTGCCAATTCGATAGGATTGACAAAAGGTGAGTTTGTAGGAATTCAATGAATCTGCCTTGGGGATTATGCAAAGTTGATTTAATTATCATTGCTTTGATGTTGACAACTTTTTTAGGGTCCTTGTTGAGTTTGATGCTATTTTACAAGGTTGAGTTAATTGAAAGTTGATGTCTTGCTTGGCATATTTGAGAGAAGTTGTGTCAATTTGTGTCTTGGGTTACCACCACCTCTGAATCAGTAGGGGCAATAAAATATGATTTTCTACAATTATATTAGACATTATTTCATTCTTACTCATAAATCCACATGTTTTTCCTTGAAGACAACTTTAAATGTACACAATGAAGCATTACAACTAATTTTAAATGTAATATACACATTTAATTGAGGCATATATTAAGGAATATACACATTGCATGTATTAATTTCTCATAATTTTTTTATATAAAAAATACACTAAGTCAATGACAAATATTACAATAGTGATGGAAGAAAATCTTGAAAATCTTCCCATTTATTAGGACTTGTATCAATACATGAAGGGAAATAATCCTCCCATTTGCAGCATAGATCATGGAATATATTATACTTGAGAAGAAACAAAAGGAGTTGCTTCCCAATTTCGTTTCTCCATTCCACCTCAGCTGGCCCAGTTATTTACATTCCAAAATGGTTCAAAACATGTACATCCCCTGCTCCCTATGAAACACATGGGTAGTAGCCTCTTTATGGTTGTGTAGTATCATAGGAATTTGGTCCATAAAAAACTTGCAAAAGCCTCTCAATCTTAGACATAGACTCACATAAAATCATTAAAAGAGAAATAACTAAATAGTGTCAGTCATACAACTGACGAGACCTACTATCACCTTCATGCATGCTAGATAAGGAGGTCGATTGAAGGTCCTACAATGGTGATGTGCCCCTTCGCTACTTTATCATCTCTCGATGCCTGCGTATCAATTTCAAATATATCACTGAGAGGCTTAACATAAAACATGTAGCATATAAGAATCTGATAAATCTAGGAGATGGAAAAGAAAGAGAAGTTTGACAACCAGAAAATGCACCAGCAACCGATGTTTCTCATACCACTAAACACTTGCACCACCAACCGATGTTGTTATTTTCTTATATACTTTGACAAAATTCAGTATTACCTATAGTCACAATCAAAAAAGGATCAATGACAGTCGTAAATGCATATGACATCAAACAGTAATGGTGAAAAAGCCTTATTGCAAGGTGTTGGTCCAAAAGAGTGATCAATAACATGACTTTACAAATTCAATGTGCATACTTACAAATCAATCCAGGGAACCATCTGGGTTTGGTCTAGTCTTTATTGTGTCGAGTATTGCCTTGTGGACAAACTCACACACTTTCCACAAGTTCTTGTTTGTAGGTCTTCCCTTATATTTGATCAAATGAACATTGGTGGTGATGACAAGGTTTGAGTAGTGAAGAATTTTTCGATGCATGTCGAAGTCCTCAAACAACCAAACTGCAACATTCTTAACTCGATACCTTCGAAGCCGTGTTCCAGTAACAACCACCGAACCTGTAGGATATTCTATGTTTTCTCCATCTATAATTGGGGACTCCAATTTCTTTTTGGACTTGATACAACAACATACGTAATAATTTGTACCCTCTTCATTGTCTTCATCTACAATCACTGCATAAACATGCCTTGTATTGATATGTTCATCTTGTTAGATTTATTTACTGAGCAACATAATAAAACTTGTAAGTAAGATATATTACCTAGTTCTAGTAGGTCTGATACATGACCAAAGTCAATGGATGATTGCATCTTCGTGATTTGTAGAGCCGTCGGGAGCTGATAAGTGTCAAGTGGGGTTAGACTTCTTACAAACTATTCATCAATCCACTATGTTGACTTGTAATCATTCCATGATTGAAGTGTACATGCATAACAAAAGCATGCCATCTTCCTTGTATGGATAGTCCATGTACCTACATTGGAGCTTCTAAAAGAGTGTAGCTCGCTCGATCCTGTTAGTGTACAACAATCCTCATATTTTGCAGTGTTAGTATCATCTACTAAATGAAAAAAATCTACAAACTAAATAATTACCTTCACTATTTGGATCCATTGCACCATTGCACCACTGGACAATTGATCTTGCATCTGTCAAATTTACATTGTTTGTGTACTTTAAATTTTCTTGTGCTAGGGCTCTTTTGATACATGCACCTGCTCCATCATGCTCCCCCTTTCCATGCCTGACCTCTGAGAAGTTCCAAATATGTTGAACACCACTAATCCTATGCATCCTTCTCAACCAATAAAACATTTTGGCATTCTTTAATTGTGATGTACAATTATCTGACCATATGATATGTTGACTAAATGATATGCCCCTGCTAGCCAGATCAGCATAGAACATATGAAACCAACCTTGCACAAACTCTGTAGAATGTGTGCGATCATCATTGATGTAAAAGTGATACTCCCTCAATACTTTCCTATTTTCCTTTGTACTATAATTTGCATGAATGAATGCTATATGCACAAATATAGCAAGCTACATGGAGTTGTAGTATTGTGATTGCACCTCATTCTGTGGTTATAGTGTGTAGTTCTCAGCAAAGTCAAAAATTGAAATGATATGATGAAGTGGAAATGTGTCCTTGTATAACTTGAACTATGAGTCCAACCATTGTGCTCTGTGTGTATGCCTTGCATAATCATAGACCACCCGATCACAAAAAATTCCCATAAAATGATACACTGGAATCTTATCACTGACCAATTCACACTTCTTTGCTTCTTTCCCATCTTTTAGACTGTATGCCATTGTCTTATATTTGTCAAATTCTATAATTTTGTCTCCAATTGTGTGTGTACTAGTTGTGTTAGAAAATTGGCAAATGTTGCATGCCACCACAATGATCACATGTGCCATCCAAACATGATTTTTTGTAAAAATTTGACCATCCTCTCTTTCACATAAAATGGAAGACAAAAATTTCCTTGACGATTTAGGTGGAGGCATTATGCTACATTCCTACAAAACATTGAGAGTATGCGTATCTACACATATATGTCGATAAACATCATAATGGTTAGAAAAATCAATATGAACCCTACAACAACAGGTAGTGCATGTGTGATTTATTTTGACATAAAAATGCTTTAGCATAATACCTTTGACATATTTTAATTTCAAGAAACTTTTCTACAAAATCAACAAAAAATTAGGTTTGAGTGGTATCCAAATAATGCATTGGATGTGGCTCATGGTTTTTACTACCAATTATCCTTCTTACAACATCTCTTTGATTAGGAGAGGTCCTTGTGTTATCCTTCCAATAATTCACAATTAAAGATCTCAAGCCTTGAGCAATTCTTGTGTCTTTCCATGGCACTCTACTCGAAAATTCTCATAACTCATTGCTATTTGGATCCTCCACTCTTTCATGCCTTCCTTTAGCTCTCATTAGAGATTATCTAATTATTTTCAAAGAATTACTTGCCTTTTTAAGGTTCACCTTGTTCCTTGTTTGACTGCTTAACAATGTTGTTGTCATCACATGTCATGTGGCACAACTATCCTTCATGCGTGAGGTGGAACCCACGCTCTCGTATGCACTCATCGAGTTCTTTACAATGTAATTTTCACTTGAGTCATTCAAAAATCTTAGCCCAAGAGCCTTCATGGTGGGCCTAAATTTGAGTTGCCTCATCATTTCAACAAATAGTTGGCATCTTCCAACCTCACTTAGCTTCACAAAAAACAAACTCCATATACTTTGTGCATATCTTTGACATGTACATTTTGGAATCTTATTAGGCATCCATTTCAAAACATTGGAATCATTATCAATAAAAAATGTAGGTTTTCTATGCAAAACTCTAGGAGGAATGTAAATTTGTGTCAATATTGGGAAGGTCAACAACATCAGGGATAGATTGTGTACCTTCAATTGGAGGTACAATTGATGACATACCTTGAGATTGACATGTAAATGATGTTGTACCTCCAACTTGAGATGTTGTTTGTGGAGTGCCTTCAAATAGACATGTGTTTTCTGATGTACTTTCAAAATGCAATATTTTTGATGGTGTGTCTTCAATTGGAGATGTGATTTTTGATGTACCTAGAAAACCACATGTTGATGTCAATGTGTCTTCAATTGGAGATGTGCATTGAGCTTCACCTATGGTTGATTATGTGCCCCCAACTTCGGTATCCATTCCCGTCCTTCCACGAACTTTCCTCATTCATGCCGTTTGTTTTGCCAATTTGACATCTCTCTTAGATTGCACGAGAATTTTTGGGTGTATGGGCTGCAATTCCTTTGCTTCACGAGCTACATTTTTTGATCCTCTTCTCCTTGCATTTTTAACTACACATTCTTCTGGTGTTAGAGGCTTCAGTCATTTCCTTTGCATGAACTTGAATTCTACATGTTCACAAACACACATAGAACAAAACTAAGTAATGCATTTTACGAAAATATTGATATCGCTGATTACATTGCAATAAATATGAAACACACCAAAGCATTTTATGAAAGAAGGCAGCGAGCTGTTTGGAATTATCAAACATGTCTATACTACACAATATTTTTCATACATGCTGGAGTTAGATGTCTGTTGGGCTAGATATTAGAGTATGGATTTTGAGTGCATTTGAAGAGTTGGAAAAGTACCTAGAGGTTGATGCAGTACATGTAGGGATCCACAATGAACTTGTTCAAAGATTTAGAGGAAGGCTTTTAATAGACTTACACACAACTTGATCACTTAACTTACCAAGAAACACCATTTTTGATGTAGAGAGGGGTGGAAACCATTCAATACAACAAATCAATGAGAATCAATGAGATTCCAAAGAAAAATCAGATGTTCAACTGAAAATCCCAACTTCTACCAAGCTTTCCCTTGTAGCATAGGTAACGCGGTTCAAGTGCCTTTTCACCAAGATTTTCCAAAACACTTTACAAAATCAGGGATGATTAAGATACCCATTTGCAAGTTATAAAACATAGGTAAACCCCAACATCAACTCCTTTGGACCAACATTGACTTCCAATAGACCCACCTTGGAAAAGGCTATTCAATTGGCCTAATTTACAAAGAGAGTACCTTTTAAACACTACATATTCACTCAAAATAATCAAATATTAGTATTTTATGTGTCAAAACCTCCAATTTCCTTATTTTTTTCCAGGTCCAAGACCTCTAGACCCCTAATACATCGAACCCTCAATTTCAAGCAAAATACTTGGGGTTTTAATGAAACTCCTATCTCCCAGACTTGCCAGACCCATACAAAGCACCAAACACACTTACCAAACCTTGCACATGGTGAATAATACATTACACGGATAGTCCTTCCCACATTTTGTCAAAACACCACTTGAAGCCCTAATTTTCACCATGAAAAGACCCTGCTACAGTCCTAGAACATCATCCCAAACACCCAACCTTGGCCCCACAACATTCTAAATAGGTTAAGCATGTATTTTAAAAGTTATAGGACCCATTCCACAAGTTATAGTAGGTAGAAGAAGTGTAATGAGTCAAATTACATAATGAAACCCTTCAATCCAAGAACACTCTGAAAGTAGGTAGCAACAGTAAAAACAATATAAATTTCGCTCTACAAAGAATTAGAACCTCTAAATAGATGAAAATGAAAGATAATTCATTAATATAAAACATCCAACCAGTTTCATATCATCTTAGAGTCCGTACAGGCCATATAGCAACACAAAAAGTGAGAGAAACCGGTAAATTTCTAGAAAATAACATTCTTCTTGATAAAAAAAATGGGGTACAAATCAGCCAACAACCTCTCCTTCAAGGAATTGAAGGTTATTAAACATATTTTTATTTCATTCCAAATCCCTTGAACTTTGCAACTTTTGCATCTTTTAGCAACTTTTCTGACCACATTTAGCCGAATTGCAAGCTATGACATAATTGAACTCCCTTAGCTCCAAATACATTATAAAATGGTGTAATTGACCTTAACACAATATACTCAACATTAACTAAAATCCTAGCATTTGACCATGCTCACTAAAGATGACATTTTTGACAAAATTGAGCTTACAAGGTGCTCCTGCACTAGAGGCCTGGAATATTGATTTTGAAGTTGTGTCTTTTGACTAGCATTATTGAACTTCAACTTTATAAAGGTTATGATGAACAATTCACGGATTAGAGTTTCTAGTAATATTGAGTTTATTTCATTCTGTTAGGAGTGACTGTTGTATGAATACAATATTTCGAGCAATAAACTTACATATGGTGGGTTTTGTTAAAATCTTCCAGAGGTTTAGAATGGTAGTATTCTTGAAAAGCATAGCTTGTTATTTATGGATGATCTTTGTTTTGTTTTAGATGTAAAATGTGGGCCATTCACGTTGTGTAGTCATGTGATGTTATTTTGGAAATTTTGAGTTTTACAACATGGAGATGTATTTATTCATGTAAGACTTAGCCATGCATGTAGAGTGGTTTTATTGAAAGGCCTAAAGCAAGGGTTTAGTGTTTAGATGCATTAGAGAGGGTTCCAGTGACTAAGATATGATAAGATATGAACAATTTTCTCCGTTGTGAATTCTACAAGGAAGTGAATGTGAATTGGTCAGTTCAACATTGAATTGAGGTTTTTGAGATTGAAGATTGTTTGAAACTGATCTAATTATGATTGTTGAAGGTTTTTTCTCCCTGCTCTGCATCAAAAACCTAGGGTATAAGTTGTTGCCACCTAAATGAAAACTAGAGAATCTTGTGTTTATTTTTCTCAAAACATTTTTTTTGATTATCAACGAAGTCATGAAGAATATGAATTCAAAGAAGGGTTTGTGATGCTATATCTTATAATTATTCACTATTTCTTTGGCAATGAGGTAACTTAGAAAGACAATAAGCATTCTCAATTGCACAAAATTTCCCATTTATTTATTTATTAGAAAGGTAAATGGTACGAATGAATGGAAACTTGCTTTAACAACTATGTCAACTCACTTGAATTTATCTAAGCACATGTGATGAAGGTGATTTTTTTTATGGAACAAAAATAATAATGGACACTTTCATGAACATTGATGAAAGCTATTAGGTTTTCCAAATTATATGAAATTATTTTTTTTTCCAAATTAGTTGAAAAAATAATGAAATACAGTGAATTCCACTAGCCATGCTAGAAATGGACTACTATAAGCAATTAAAATAGAATTCATAAGTAAATTTATGTTAAGTAAATGTCATGTTTTTAATTTTTTTGTTCTTCAAACTCATAAAAATTGAACTTTTTTATGCAAATCCTATCTAATTCAATGTTGAATTCTATGTCCAATTGTTATGATTAACAAAATCATTAAGGAAATTTAGTTTATATTGTCAAAAACAAACAAATATACTAAATATAAACATAATTTAAATATTACCAAAATGAATATATCACCTCAGATAATGTAAAATGATGTAGAAACTTCAAAATTTCTTCTTCTATGTTGTCTACCATGCAGATTGGTGGTAAAAAGGTGATGGATCAAGCATAGATTGGTACAATATGAAGTCAATTGCATAAAAAAAGGTGTTTTTGACTCGGATAAAGCACTGAACCAGAAAAATATAGGAGAATGTGGGCCTAAATAATGGGGTCAACCCTTAGTTTACTGTTTCAGGGTAAAACACATTTGGCGATAGCCAAATATGTTGTTTTGAAAAGGAGAGACCTGAGAGAGAGGGAGAGGGAGAGAGACAAAGTGGGAGAGAGAGAGAGAGAGGGAGTGGGAGAGAGAGGGGTAGGAGGGAGAGAGACTCTGAGAGAGAGAGAGAGAGGGGGCAGGAGGAGAGACTTGAGAGAGAGAGAGAGGGAGGAGAGGCATGGAGGGAGAAACGTAAGAGAGAGAGAGGGAGAGAGGGTGGGAGGGAGACACCTGAGAGAAGGAGATGGAGTCAAAGTGGGAGAGAAGGGGTGGGAAGGAGAGACCTAAGAAAGTAGGGTGGGAGGTAAGTGACGCTTGATAGAGAGGGATTGTGAGAGAGGGCATTGGAGTGACACAAATTAGTGTAGGTAGCATGGTAGGGAGAGAGACCCGAGAGAGACAAAATTGAGAGGGAAAGAATTTATTCAGTTATATGGTGGGGGGGAAGACCTGAGAGAGGGAGTGGGACTCATAAATCGTAAACCTTATACCATTAAGCCTTAAACCTTGATCCATCAACCCCCATACCCTCTTAATCCCTCAACCCTTAAACCCTAATCCCTCAACCCCTATACCCTCTTAATGCCTCAACCCCTCTACTCTCTACCATTAACCCTAATCAATCAACCCCTATACCCTCTTAATCCCTCAACCCTCAACCCTCAACCCTTAACCCTTAACCCTTAAACTCTAATCCCTCAACCCCTCTACAATCTTAATCCCTCAAACCTTAACCCTTAACCCTCAACCCTTAAACCCTAATCCCTCAACCCCTACACATTCTCAACCCTCAACCCTTAAACCCTAATCCCTCAACCCCCATACCTTCTTAATCCCGCAACCCTCAAACCTCAACCCTCAACCCTTAAACTCTAATCCCTCAACCCTCAACCCTCAAACCTTAACCCTTAAACCCTAATCCATCAACCCCTATACCCTCTTAATCCCTCAACCCTCAACCCTTAAACCCTAATCCCTCAACCCCTATACCCTATTAATTTCTCAAGCCTCAAGCCTCAAGCCTTAAACCCTAATCCCTCAACCCCTCTACAATCTTAATATCTCAAACCTTATCCCTCAACCCTTAAACCCTAATCCCTCAACCCCTATACCCTCTTAATCCCTCAACCCTCAAGCCTTAACCCTTAATCCCTAAACCCTTTACTTGAGAGAGAGAGAGAGGGAGAGGGAGAGGGAGAGAGAGGAAGATGGGGTAGGAAAAAGATACTTGAGAGTGAGAAAGAGGGAGATAGGGTGGGAAGGAGAGGCCTGAGAGAGAGGGAGAGAGAAAAAGTGGGAGAGAGATAGAGGGAGTGAGAGAGAGAGGGAGAGAGACAAAGTGGGGAAGAGATAGAGGGAGTGAGAGAGAGGGAGAGAGACAAAGTGGGAGAGAGATAGAGGGAGTGAGAGAGAGGGAGAGGGACAAAGTGGGAGATAGATAGAGTGAGTCAGAGAGAGAGGGAGTGGGAGAGGGGGTGGGAGGGAAAAACCTAAGAGAGAGGGAGAGGGAGATAGGGTGGGAGGGAGACACTTGAGAGAGAAGGAGAGGGAGACAAAGTGGGAGAGAGGGGTGGGAAGGAGATACCTAAGAGAGTAGGAGAGAGAGGGAGTGAGAGATAGAGGGATGGGAGAGATAGAAGGAGTGAGAGAGAGAGAGACTTGAGAGATAGAGAGGGGGTGGGAGGGAGAGGGAGTACTCGGGATAGAGGGATTCAAGAGAGATGGAGGGGTGGGGG